>CM065052.1:12312989-12345489 GCA_032883995.1 Coronaproctus castanopsis | reverse complement strand
TATATATATATATATACATATATATAATTAGTTGCTCGTCGGAGAGGTGAAGAGACAGAACTACAAAAGTATCATGTTGGGAGGGGAATAGTGTTTTCACACACCAGGCAATTCCAAATGCTTCTGTTGTAAACACCATTCAGTCGGATTAATAATAGTAATAATAATAATAGTAATAATGCGTTAATTCGAATAATATTAATAAGAACAGACTGAAATAAGGTAACAGTCATAGTCATAGGTGCAAGTGGTAATAATAATATCATCATCACCGTAATAATAATTTTTATAACGATAGTAGGGAAATAATAAAGACGTCAGATAATAGTAGATGCAGAAAGGAATTTTATTATTTATAGATAAGCTGAGAGTGCAAAATTATTATTATTCGCATTAACTATCTTCAACGTATTAATACAGCCGGTTAGCCTTTAAAAAAAAAAATGAAAAAATTAATTTTTGTATTTGACGTTTCGACTCATATTTAAACTAAATAAACCTAAAACTGAAAGAATCAAAAAATTAAGGATTTTTTTGTAATAAAAAAGCTTAAAAATCTCTGCGAACTATAAGTAAAAAAAAAACAAACTTGCAGTCGATCTTACATTGAAGTTGTTAAACGATGACTCTATCAGTTGCGCAGATTCTCTTTCTTGACTCTGCTGTATTTAAAAAAAAACACCTACAAAGAATTCACGAAATCCCATCGCAAAAGATATAACTTCAGTCATCTCTATATTACCTTCTCATCCGATACCCGGACACAGAGACATCAGGCCACAATTGAACTAGAGGACGTTGCAGCAAAAGAGGCGACCAGATAACTTCCGATTCTAAAGAAAATTATTAACATCTCTGCTAAAGAATCGACGATGTGAAATGAAGTTACCAAAAAATTACCTTCGATACGGTCAAACACTGAAGTTTGGACTACTTCATCAAGATCTAGTCGAGAAGAAGAAGTTATATACTATGCCGTTTACGCATATGCGAAAATAATTCATATCCCCTATCTGTAATGTATGTTCTGTTCCTTGTACATTAACCATCTCCTAGGTAGAATGCAAGAAATTCAACCTATTCCGATACCAAATACTTTCCAACTCTCCTTCCGAAATCATTGAGGACAACGTAGATATAGCTCTTATTTCGATTCCTAAAACTATCCAATATCCTGCATAATATCTAAACTCTGCCTCTGACTAAGCTTGCACAGTGCACAACACGTTAACGGATACAGTACACTCTTCTCGAATTGCAGAGTTCTATTTTTTTGTATTCTTAATTTTTTAAATTTTCTAGCGTTTTCGATTATCATTTTTTTTCCTTTATTTACTCCCCCCTAAATTACAACGTAAAACGGTTACCGACGTCTTCTTCTTCATAGTGCTGACCGTATGGGTGGCCATCCAGCGAAGCCTCAACCATATATTGATAGTATCCTCTATCATATGCTGACCAAATGTTCTGTTGATGGTTAAATAACTGTAATTCGAATTAGGCCGAAGTTTGTTGGCGGAAATACTTTCCGTACGGAAAAATTTATATCGTTTCGGTACAAAGGTACGCGATCGAAATTTCCGAAAACATTTAACAACAACAATAACGGTCAGCGATAAATGCGCTTAATTCGTCTTTTTTTTTTTTTACTTTCGGGACCACGCTTTTTTTTTATTGATAACAATCTATCCATCTATCCATTTTATGTTAAGTCAAATCTGACCGTTATGACCTGCGGGTGCTCTGATGAATTCCGGTTTTGGGCTGTAGTGGTTGCTGTTTATACCAAATTGCTTCACGTCATCAGTCCCACGAATAGGCAACCTTCCTCTCGCACACCAGATGCTTTACCGAACGGTAATATTTTTTCTGGATTTACTCCTCTTACTATGTGTCCTCGGTTCGTTGTCGCCCAACATCATGACTACCCCGTTATAGGTATATTTCTACGTTGAAAATGGGATAGCATTCGAATTATATACGTTGTCTTCTGCGTGATAATTTTTTTTTTTTTTTTATAAACTTTTAAGATCTAGAAGTGACGAGACTCTCATCATCAACTAGATTTGGTGAACGAAATTTATTTTAATAGGAGTCGACCCAACAGCCGAACACCTGGGTGGTCCTATTAATTATCTACACCGACTCTACTTGAAATCGGTGATGCGTTTTCTTCGCAATCTTCTGGTTTCTTCTTGTTCTAACAGCATCTTTGCTAACGGATTCCCATGGAAGTCCAGTTTCGACAGATACCTTCGGACAGCACAGCGGACTTCATCTCTACATATCCTATCCGGAGGTCCCTGTGCAACGTGTCATTCGACACGTATCATGGAGCACCAGCTATCATACGCAAAATTTTATTTTGGCACTGCTGGATTTTTTGTTTGTTGCTTTTGGAAGCACATCCCCATAGCTCGCAGCCATAAAGCCATAACGGTTTTAATATAAGCTTGTACAGCAATAGTTTGTTGTTAATTGATAGTTGAGACATAGGTCCCAGTAACCAGTATAACTGTTTCATTCTGATATTTAGTTCAGTTTTCTTAACGGTAATGTGTGGCAACCATGTTAGTGTTTGATCTAGATGAATTCCTAAATATTTCACACAAGGATTTTGTGGTAGTATCTTTCCGCTTATTTTAATCTGATATTTTTCACGATCAACTTTTTTATTTGTGAATATGATATGGCTACATTTTAACTCATTTATCACTATTTTCCACTTACAAAACCAATCAACCGTCAGATCAATGGTACTCTGGAGCTGTCGATTAGTCGTATCGGGACAGTGATGAGTAGCTAGTATTGCCGTGTCATCGGCAAAAGTTGCAATAAACGAGTTTTCCGGAATATCACTGGTAAAAATGGAGTATAGAAGTGGTCCCAGTATACTACCCTGTGGTACTCCTGCCGTAATCTTGTATATAGATGTTTGACTATTATTGACAATCACTTGAAAATGTCTCTCTTCCAAGTAGGACTTCAAAATGTTGTAGTATATCAATGGAAAGATCTGTTTACATTTATATAGCAGCCCCGAGTGTCAAACGCCTGCTTGACGTCGAGAAAGACAGCAGCACAAATCTTCTTATCTTCAAGGGATCCTTCAATTTGCTTCACAACTCGATGAACCTGTTGCACAGTAGAATGTCCAACACGAAATCCAAACTGATGGTGTGGGATGATTTTATTTTTATCAATAATTTTCTGCAGCCTTTTATGAATGAGTTTTTCAAAAACCTTTGAAAGTTTGGTAAGAGTGAAATCGTTCGGTACGATGTTACTTCTTCAGGTGGTTTTCCAGGTTTTAAGATCATAAGAATATTAGCAAATTTCCAAAGCACAGGAACATATTGGTGCCGTAAAATTGCATTATATATATATGTCAAAAAGACTAGTGCTTTTCTTGGAAGCTGCTTTAGTATTATTCCAGTAATTTGGTCATATCCTGGAGCTTTTCTGTTGTCAAGCTTCTTAATTATAGCTCTGATTTCTACAGGAGAGAAATGTTTGATATTTTCATGCGCTGTTAGTGGACATTGATTTAAATATTCACGTACCGAATTTTCTAATCGTGACTTTACTTTATTTGGTTTAAAAATGTCGTGTAAATAGGTCGCAAATATTTCTGTTTTCATGTTGTCATCTGTAGTCCAGTTTCCATTCTGCATTTTTAGAGGGTTATTTCTCGGTTTTGGCTGTTTCATAAATTTTGTAGCTTTCCACAAAGAGTAGTTGCTTTCTTTCGTATTTGATAGGTTGCGAACATAATCAGCGAATGAGTCGTTTTTAAATTTTCTGATTAACAATTGCGTGATAATTAAAAATTATATATAACGATGAAAAAGTTTCGGTGTAAACCATGATTATATTTTTTTTCACGTAACGTTTCGAAAACATTTACAGTTTTCATTATTTAGTATTAACGCGATTCTGAAAAAAGGCTTGAATTTTCGAACGCCTAATTCCGGTTGAAGAAATAACAGCAATATTGAAGCAGGTATTGGAAGTGCACAAAAAGAGGCCGCAACAATCATCAGAAAACAGTGCGCGATTATTTTGCCTAGAATCAATCTTTCGCACAAAGAGCATTCGGCACTCGTGGACTTCAGAGAAAATTCTGATATTGTAATATTAAAACCTGGATTAATGCCGCTGTTCTATTAAAAATAAAAGAATATAAAAAAAATGGTTTACACTGAAAAAAATCATAGGGATATCAGGGCATCGCCTTTAGTTGAAAGAAGAAACACGCAAATAAATGCAACGTTCCCCACACCATTAAGTTATTATTATTATCGAATTCAACTTTAAGAAAAGATCACATTTTTCACAGGCCTCGTAGATGGCATTTGTTAATTAGTCACCGCAGGCTAGTCACAAATCTGCAAAAACAAAAAGAAAAACACAATATTTGTTGTTTATTCTTGTAAGTTGTATATCGACTAATTCGGATTTATATACAATTTAGCTGGCTACTCGTGTACACATGCACACAATGCACATTTGCTAGAGTTATATATTTAAATGTTTACTTTTGTAGCCTTATTTTCCTGAAATATATTGATCGCTTGATTGATTGCTGATTGATTGGCTGATTATTATTATCATGTTTGGACTTACATCATCCATTCTTCTCTAGCCAATATTTCTTCATTCTTTGTCGATGTTCTTCTCTTCTCTCTTCCGTATACATATTTCGCCAGTTTTCGTCTTCTTTTAAAAAACTTTCGGAGTTAATTCTACTTTTCTGAAATATTAATCCATTACTAATTTTAATTTTTTTTTTTTTTTTTTTTAATATAATCTGGAATGTAGTGATTTTTTTAAAAATAAAAAATCAATTGAAAATTAGTTAAATCACTAATATTTATTTTCTTAAAGAAAACACAAAGCTTTTTCGGCATTTACGCCATTATCAAGTGAAACATTTTAAAAAATCATAATTTTAAAAATATAAATTAAATATAATTACTTAAAAATATGTGATGGTGATTGTGAAAATATACTCCAAAAATGCTGTTCTGCTTCTGTTCTGTCTATTTTTTGATTTGTTGAAATTTAATATCGATATATTTGTTTATTAATTTTGTTTTTTTATATTAATTTTTTCTTCAATACTATTTTCCGGATTCTGTAAAAGTTGTATACTGGTGGAATTTTAAATTTTTCATTTACTGTTGCGATGTATGATGTCCAAAAGTAAAATATAAAATATAAAAATATACGAAAACAAAATTTTTTAAAAAACACAATTTTACAAGTAAAATGAAAATAAATATTAAAAATCTGATAATCTGTACTTTTTACATCTTCATTCGGTTTAAATCTTTTTTAAGCGCTAAAAAAAATACAAACTATTCATTTTTAACGAAAATGACAATATTTTCGACTATGGTATTTTATTAGTTCTTAACTTTCGCCTATCATTTTTGTAATTAAATTCGACCATCTTTTCAAACTCATTAATGCTGTTTAATGAATTTGTTGCGCGGCACATTCTGATGCATAAAGACGTTCCGGCTTAAATTTTTGACGTGAAACTTTTATTGGCGCATTGTATATGGAGAGTTAACCCGTAAAACAAGGAACTCTCAGAGGCACATATTCCCGCAGTGTAGTCGGGCTTCTCTACTCTTTACCGCATGCTGTACTCATGTACGAGTATATTCAGTTTACATACATACGTACATTTACAGAAATTATAAAATATTTTTTCCGTTTCTTCCTCTTGCGCATGTGCGCACGGCTATATCATTTCGTTCAAATCTTCGCTGCACGAAGACATATATACGCATGTGTGTTCATATACATATCCATAAATTCAAAAATTTTATATATATATATATATATATATATATATATATATATATATATATAATAATTAATATGTGCCTGCTCATAATATTTTATTATATATATATATATATATATATATATATATATATATATATATATATATATATATATATATATATATATATATATATATATATATATATATATTTAAATGACGGGTGCTTTTATAAATTTGGGACAAATGTTAAAGAATAAAAAGATGGCTTTAGAATAGCACGTTGTTACGTATGGTCCGTGTTGAAATACGCAGCAGAGTTTTGGACAATGAACGCTGAAATCGAGAGAAGATAAAACGCCTTCGAAATGCGGACGTATAGAAGGCTGCTTAAGATTCCGTGGACAGATTTCGTTTCTAATAAAAATGTGATGCAAAGTCTCGATAAACCGACTATCGTCCGAGACATTAAAGAAAAAAAGGAAAAATATATCGGACACAAAATAGGAGAAGGCATTTTTATGCAAGCGGTCCGAGGGAAAATAATTGGAAAGGCAACAATAAGAAGGAAGAGGATGGAGTATACATAACAACCAATCTTGGTATTAATGAAGCGTACGAAATAATAAACGCAGCTAGAAACAGGAAAATATAAGACGGCTAATACCTCCTGAAAGGAAACGCAAAAAAATGATGATGATATATATATATATATATATAATAACTAATATGGACATGCTCATAATTTATATATATATGTGTGTGTATGTTACACATACAGATATACATAATAGGGAAGAGAGAACTTTATAAAGATTGTAATGAAGACCTGTAATTAACCATTTAGATAAAAATTAATATAATAATGGTATAGAACTTTCAGTTTTTTCATTTACAGGTTTAATGTAGTTGTACACAAAAAAATTATCAATCGCCTAAGGTTAGTACATTCTGTCACCTGTATCCTCGTATATACCATTAAACGCTAATTTGAAAAATGCAGGCGCTCGATTTCCACTGTAAATTTCTTCGAAAATGTAGAAATAAAACGCATTGACCTTATTATTAATCGAATCGCAGTTAGTATCAGAAATTAAATACCATTGATATCGTTGATGTTTTCGCTCAAACCGATGCGAGAAAAAAATAATTATAGTAATGTATAAAAAAGAAATAAATTCTAATCGTAATTGAAATAAGTTGTACGTTACTATTATAATTTTAAAAAATCAGTTTTTTATATGATTTATTGTGCATGTATATTTCTACACTTTTATAAACGTCTTTTTAAAAAGGCAGCATCTTGGACTGAGTATAGGGCGGCATCACACTTAAATCCGCCACTATCGTTCATGATATTCTAACCAGGACCACATTTCGAACGTTCTGAGATTATTTTTCTCTCTCTTTAAAATCGTCCATGTCTCCGTACAACGCCATACTCCGGATTATTTTACAAAGGGTTTCTTGGTATTAACTGATATACTTTACCAAACAAGGAAACAGTTTTTTCATAAACGCATTTTTCGCGATGGCGCGTACATTTTCTAGTTATAGAAATCTAATCTGTTTTATTTTTTACACTTCCATCGACATTACAGTTCATATATCATGATTTAAATCTGTGCTCGTAATAACTCGTGAAAAAAATTCTCGTCGAGATTTTTCTTTTTAATTCGATTTCGTTGTAGAATGTTTCGAAAATTGTTTTGTTTTTTTAATTTTTCCAAAATAAACAATTAGAATAGTAAAAATTAAAATTTATAAATTTAATAATTATGATACGTTGACATTCCGTTTGTAGGTACGATATTGGAAATTATACTGTCGCGTTTATAGAAATAGTTCCAGTTCTTTGTCGTCGGCTTAATTTTTCTTTCATTCAGCAGAATTATGAGTTGTTTTAAAAATAGATGATGTACCGATAGAATGCGTGGAAGATTTCAACTACCTTTGCCTAGACAACGAAGTTCAGAGCATTAATAAACTAAATGGGAGAGTATCTAGAAATAAACATATATTGATACCAACCAAACTGACTGTTTACAAATCTATCACTTTACCAGCATTGTTGTATGGTTCGGAAACATGAGCACCATATAAGAGAAATATACGAAAATTTAGAGCAATTACAGCAACGTATTTTGCGAAGAATTTTACACATACGCTGGCAGGATCGGGTGTGGAATATAACCGTGCTACCAAAAGAGCATATGCTACGTAGATCCATCTCCTGCTTTACAAAAATAATTTGACGTGGACATGTAGCAAGGAACCAGGCTACCCAAACAAATACTGTTAAGCCAAATGACGTTGAGTACAAGGCATATTGGGCGTCCTCGCTGGAAGTATAGGGATTATATGAGACTTGTACTCAGTGAATGCGGTGTAGAGCTAGCTGGGAAGAATTGGCTCAGGATCGAGCAACCTGGAAACGTGTAGTGAAAGATGGCCTTGTATCGCCAAAAATAAAAATAAAAAGCGAAAACGTCAGCATGATGCTGCGGAAAAGTACAGCTCATCGGAAGGTGTTTACATATGCAACGATTGTGGAAAGCGGTGTACCGCCAAAATTGGGTCATCTTAAAAAGCATAAATAACGGCGAGTGGGTTATTGATTGATTGACTGATTTTAAGTATGTTATTTCCATTGTGAAATCCTGTCTAAACAACTTCGTTTTCTTTTTGTAGTTTAATTCGCCGACGATACAAATGCCCATTTGCTGGTTGTCGAAAAGGTGGTTTGTGACCGAACAAGGTGATATAAAGAACATCAGTTGCCGAAATCTCGCTCGATTTCAATTAACCGCATTGAAATCGTTATAATTCCTCCAATTGTTTTATACACTTAATGACCAGATGCGCTTAATTGAAATAAGCTCCGTGTACATGTTCACGCGTGCTGGGAGATTGTTATTACTTATATAAAATAAAAAACCCAAGATTGGGATAAAAATTATTTAAAAAAAAAAAATCGTCTAGCGTTAACGTATTTCTATCGAGTACAAATTTCAGTACCAAAATCTAAACGTAAGAGACTAACATATATTTCTGGTTGATGAAGCGGCATCCACTTCCTTAGTCTAAAAATAGAGCTCATCAGTAAACTAAAGAATGTAGGTGAAAATGAATCGGGGCTAAGTTCAAAGCGATGATAATAGGCAGAGTCGAAAATAATCAGCCGAGTACTTCCGAATTTACAGGATATGAGGTAATAAATGAATTCAATGACCTGGAATCACTGGTTGCAAATGCAGTAGGATGCGAAAAAGAAATACGTAGAGTTTCAGTTACGAGACCGAAAAAATTATTATGGATAGACACCGGTATAGAACGCGAAGTTAAAATTGGTCGAATCATTAATTTTTCCATACATCCGGAACAGGAACGATTACAAGAACAGACGAGATGTGGATAAATTCTTTCGAGGTGGGGGGTCTACAGAAAAATGATTCGGATAATACCATCGAGTACCTTAAGAACAAAAATTAAGAATAGAGGTGACGTTACTAGCATAAGTCGATAAAAATACGATAATTCTAAGAATCGATACAGAAAAATGTGATTTAAGGCAAAATACAAAGTACCGAAAAGGAAGATGTCCAATACGATGGCTACATCGAGTAGTCAAGGTCCTAACTGGGCTTTATGTACTCCATCTAGCAGAAGGCCAAAGTAGATGGAAAAGAGTCGTCAAAGTCATATGTCGTTACCACGACGTTGCGAATAATAGTAAATTTGATTGATTGCATTGCTATTTTCCTTTCGTGAATATGATCAATAATTTATTATTATTATTATTATCAATTATTAATAATAAGCATGGCCACTATAGATGTAGACTGATTTGACCCTATATTTCCGATTACATCGATCTTCGATCATTCTTTTAAGTGGATATTTATTCGAATCCCGGTCTTATATACATTTGCATTAGGATATATCTGTTAACCGTATATCGGGTCTAATGCATTTCAGTTTCGATTTATCGCGGCTTTGAGATTTTTTATTCAAGCAAACTATCGATCTAGTTCCCTAACGGTTATTATGACCTGCGAGTGCTTTGCATAAGTTCCGGTTCTGAGCTTTATCTAGTTGCTACCGTACCAAATTGATTCTGCAAGTCATCAGTCCAGCTCATAGACAATCTGCCTCGTCCTCTTGCACCAGATGCTTTACCGAGCAATAATACTTTTTTTTTTTTTTTAATTTTCTACTTGATCCAAAATATTGATGGATTCGTCTTTCGCACAATCTGTATAATTCTATCAGTTCGTCTATTTCTCTGTACTAAAAAATTTATTCTTCTTTCAGTCTACGATACATTCAACATTAGTCGATAGGTCCACGTTTCAAATGCGTCAATGCGTTCTTATCAACTGTTTCAATCATCCACGTCTCGGCTGCATGTACGAAAATTGAGGGACTTTATTTTTGTCACAAATTATGTTTCAATCGTATATTCGAATAATAGTCGTTATTATTGTTTTAATTATCTAAAGTATTCGTATTTAAAATATCTTTGTCGACTTTCGATAACGAACAACAGCTTAGTAAAATGCGGTTAACGCTATTTCGATGATTAAGGTATGTAATTCCGTTTCGGTTAGATTATATTAATTTTTGGAACGAAATTAGTAATTATTGACTATAGTCGACACTATTTCGTTACGAGTTCGGATTATCACGTACGTAATGTGAAGGCATTTAAATGTCAATTTTTGACGCATAAAATTTCAGATTTTAGTACGGGAAGTTATTAGAAACTCCTAAGAACAGACACAACATATTTTTACCTCCGTACGAAATGAATCCAGGTGTAAAAGCGAAAAGCAATATTTCGTGTAGAATATTGTTTTTTTTTTCGACAATCGTAGATGGTTTTTAACGCGTATATAAGAATATTTTTAGAATCGAAATATTTCACGCATCGATCAAATATCTCCTAACACGAAAATATAACAATTTTTTTAACCATAAAGAAAACATCGTACTGTGTTGGTTCAATGATCATCTATGTGACGTATTTCTGATAGAACTTTGTAAAGTATTACGATACGAACCGTCAGCCGGTAGTATTTAGTGGTATAGAGGAGGTAGCTCCTTATTTCCCAATATTACACTGCATAAACCTCGCTATATTCTTCAATCTTGTATATGGTATAGTAGTGTTTGTTGAAATGTATATATGTGTATTATATTAATTATATTAATACTGTAGTTAAACATGTACGTTCCATTCGTGTTTTCCATGTTTTATTAATACTTACGTTGTGATTGTATTACCGTATCCTTACCGCGTTTCAAGATACAATAACTAGTAAGATCGTTTCATTTTTATTGTTTGTTTTTTTTTATAAATTTTAATTCTTTTTGTTTAATTTTTAAATATAAAAAAAACAAACAAACAAAAAAACGAAGCTTGAACGGAAATAGTTCAACAAAATGCAATTTTCGTTCACAAAAAAAAAAAAAAAACGGTCACTTAAAAGCGGTTTAAAACTCTGCCTGTGTAAGCGTGTGATACAATCTTCATTGGTTTCTGATGTTTTATTGTTTTATAATTATTACCACAAAATTCGATTCAACTTAGTTTTTCTTTTAAATAAGTGACATCGAACGCGCCATTTTGTACATCGATATGAATTTCGTTTTCTATCCGGCATGCTTATATGTAATTTATTTCCTTTCTATCAACATTTTGATTCATTTGTTCAAGTAGTGTTCGACTATGAAAAACATGATCACCTAAATAAAATGTACAAATATCTTAAATTTAAAGCAATATTAACATACTTTGTGTTTACCGATATATTGTTGTTTACGTTCCCGTTAGTAATTTTAGCAATTCGTACAAAAATATATTTTTAAAAAGTTCTTTCGACCATCATGTATCATCGTGAATGTTGGAATTAATAAAATAACTGAAAATACACCATCAAAAATAATAAATTGATAAATAATATTAATTGCATTAGCTTCACTATGGATTATTACACATTGACAACTTCTGGTTTTCCGTTTATCTTATACTATTAAATTTGGTTAAAAATAAACTAAACAAAACAAAACAATCAAAACGTATAGAGAAATGTACAAAAATATCGAGTTCTTAAAAGTCCTTTTTTTGATTATGTACTTCGTTGAAATGATTTCCGATATTTAGTGTGTACATATTTGTCTTTTTACTAAACATAATTTCTCCACAGATTAATGAACGAATTACTTATTTTTCATTACAAGCTAAATTCCGTTATAATTATTAAAACAAAGTCTTCACACGTATTCAACTATAATTATAAATTTCAAAATTTGGTATTATTGTGTTGACCACACTATTACAAAACTTTTCGTTCAATAAAAATAATACAAATCGAATGTGTGAAAATACACTGTTCCGTTATTATATAGTAATTTATAATTTATCCACGGAAGATATTTTTTAAAAAATTAAATAAATCTCTAAATACTTAATTTTATCTTAACCGTTTTCTTCTTTTTATAAATTTTCAGTACAAGCTAATTATATTGTTTTTTTCTGCTTTTATTTCATTATTATTCGATACTACATTGTTTTTTTTTTTAAATCTTTGATTTTTTTTTTACAAAGCGTAAAAACAAAAATTCACAAGTCAATATTCACTTGTTCGACGAATTAGTAACTACATTCACCACGACCTGCAATTACACAAAAATATGAGAATTAAACATTTACTTTTTCAAATTACCAAATAACCTGAATTACTTACGTCGTCTTGTCATTTTCAATAGCTTATGTTATTCTACCTACGTTATTATTTTAATCTACATAATCTTTAATTAAACATTTACTTTTTCAAATTACCAAATAACCTGAATTACTTACGTCGTCTTGTCATTTATTCTATCTAGGTTATTATTTTAATCTACATAATCTGTTTGAACTTTTTATTTACTAATTTATTCATTAAAATTATTCATTAAATTACCTTGAAGAATATAACTTAAAAAGTAAACAAACTGTAGCGCGGTCTATATATGAAAACTTACACTAAACATTATCGATTAATTTTTTTTTTAATAATTTACACTTTCCTTATTTGTGTAACTTCATATATGTACATGTATTAAAAAAAAAAAAAAAAAACTAAACCATATTTAAGCCTTATTTATTACTAAGCAAGTGCACACTTTGTCCCTACAAAAAAGACAGAAAGAAACGTTCGTATTAACGGTATTATTATAATCACTCAGTGCCCCCTCATGGTCAAAAACATCTTCCCTAACATAACCACATATTAAAAAAAATTTCACACATCACAAAATAACATTAATAATATCAAAGTCAACAAAATGTAATACAAATACAGGAACGTTAAACCGCAATCAGAAATTCTAAAAATTATGAAATTAGATTGTCAACCCCGAGATAAAAAATTGTATCACATTAAATTAAAATATATTAAAACTTTATTTCCGCGTGAATAAGCACAAAATTTATTCAATTAGAAAAGTATAAAAGGCTAAAATGGAACAATTCGATAAACTACGTATAATAGTTTATTCTTATTTTTTCACAATTTACTCAAAACAATTGAAACGATCCATCGTTGTATAAATAATAAAGCTTCAGTAAGGGGAAAATTCTACGTATATTAATCAATAATAATTATGAACAACATAAACCCGCGAGAGACAATGAAACAATTCACACGCGAAAATGTACAAAAGAAAAAACGTCATAGAAATTTGAATAAGGAAAACTAATTTCAGAAAGAGGTAAAATATAAGTCCTAGACTCGTTCCGCGTTCGTTTGTTGGCCGGTAGTATGCGCAAGCAGCTGCACCCACATGTTATGAACAACACAATGAGAAAATCACGTTCCATCGCATCAAGCGTGTGTACTTCAAGGATTCTGGTTAGTCGCTAATACATATGTAACCTCTACTCGTAGTAACATTAGGCGCAAAATCTCCACATAACGCTGTATATGTCTTTTCGATGCCTAGTCCAGATTGCATTCAGTGTACAACCAACAACACCGTTGTAACTAGGCAGTTCAAACCACTTTTTTTTTTTACAGATTTTTTACTTTTTATAATATATTGTTTGAAAAATATAATTAAAATTAATTTTGTCTAATATCTATAAAATAATTTTTACTTTAACTATTTTATTAACATCATCAAATTTTACGTTCTGCATATTTCTTGTGCAACCAGGCAAACTTAATGTACAAGCCGCCACTGATATTTGTTAACGAGCGTAAAGGTGATATAATTCGCATGTTGTAATTTTCTCGTTGAGAAATTATTTCACGCTGTTCCAATTAACAATTAATGTACTAAACGGTTTACTAATAAAATCACACAGTTTAAAATGTTTACCTTTGTCTTCATCTAAATAATCATTTCCAGCCGCGATCGCTGCACCTGCTCCACTTATAGTTTGCATGTTATTTTTGTTTTTATTTAACTTTTTTGTTGATATTTTTCTTTTTCATTAACATATAGTGCTTTTAATTTCCTTGAAAGTGTTTTAATTAGGAATATTTCCAAGAAAAACTTTTTGTTTTGCTTTTAATTTACAATTGACGCAGGTAGATAACATTTTTTTTTGCTTTATTGTGGCCAGTCATGCTACAAGATACAATAAAAAGTTATTCTATAGAAAAAACCGTGAAACAAAATGTACTCTCGCGTTAATTCAGAATTAAAAACTAACTATTAAACTGTTATGCAGAAATTGAGAAATGACAGAATAGAAGAATGGATTAAATAAACAATATCGAGAAACATAATATTGAAATTATAAACAAAAACGGTCATATTTTGATGCAATTTACAACAATAATGTTGCTACTCTTAACCATCGTAACGCTATACTGTATACTGAGCCGGTCTAAAAAAAAGTAGATAAAACACTAAATTTTATATTAAGACCTTACATATATTATTTTTTTTTTAACTCGAACTGAAATATTTGACAATACAAAATTCGTTTCCCCGACAAAAAAAAGGAAACAACATAATTAACAAAAAAATAAAATAAATAATTATATGTAATTACTAAGCTAAAAATTTACTTACAGAAAATCGTAATTTAAAATTAACGATGGTAAAAACATAAATTAAACATATATTAAATTTTTATAATAAACCTAAAACAATGTTTATGCTATCCGAATTTTTAGACAAAAAATGAAAAAACTCTATTATATGAACAGTTTTTAATCAATTTTATTAATTACAGCTATACCAAGTGTGGTTTTATTTGTTTTTCATTTATTTTTTTAGTTATATATTTATCATTGAGTCTGTGTTAAAATAAAAATTTATTGGTAGCAGAAGATAGTCAAAACTAAAAGTTTGTAAGTTTGAATAATTATCACCATATTGTTATATAAAAATTATGCTGTTTTTCAAAGCATTTTTTTTTTTTTTGTTCGCAAAATACGATTATTTGAACTTGGCCAAAAAAGTAAATTTAATAAAAAAAAAAGGACAGAGATGATATTAAGGACAAGGACATTAACTAATTTTAAACTGTGTTCACCCAATCACTTTATATATATATATATATATATATATATATATATATATATATATATATATATATATATATATATATATATATATATATATATATAACTAGTTAACACGTGAATTTTAAAAATATATACATATAATTGTCAGTAAGAAAAGCATATTTTGATATACATAAATACTTTTAATTTTTGATTTTTTTTTTGCAAGATTAAAATTAAAATGTTACACGCGCGATAATAAAATACAATTTTTAATAAACTGTACGAATAAGTCTTCATTTTGGAAATAATTTCATTCATAGCATTCAGTTGCTCGCATGAACTTGTTTTAAATTTACTTTGTACGTAACTATTACCACAGCTGGATCATCCAACTTTATTGTAAATGAATATCTGATTGATATTAAACCGAATAATCTCTGTAAATAGTTATTTAACTGACTGTTCACTAAAGATTTAATCGAATCTGTAAACATACTTTGTTGCAACTGATCTTTTACAACCGCGTAACAAACTTCCGACAGTAGTAAATCGTTCAATTAACCAGTTCAACTTCCGGCACCAAAATATGTGCGGATGATTTAACGAATTTAATACGTCTCCGCATAAATCAAGCTCCATCGATCACAAGAAGAGTTACTTTTGAAACGCTTTGGTTGAATATCTGCATCCGATTTAATTTCGTTGGACCGATGACCACTGCGATTAATGACGACTTCCTTGAAATGGAAAATTTTTGCAACTTCATATTGACTGAGCAGCCTGCAACACATGACGGACAATTATTTGAGAACTGCAAAAATTCATTATAGAAATCTAGATTATTTCCATTGAAACCTACATCACCTTCCGAATTTTTATCATTTGCACTGTCACCTAAAGTCTTCGTCTCCATACGTCGTCGTCATATATTTCAAACTTATGATCCGGATCGTCGGTTCGACTAAACGTATAATTCGAAATTCGAATGCTTTTTCGACACTTTTTGACTTGAGACAAAATCATTTATAATCCGATATTATCGCGTGCTCTCGCTGTGAACGGGACGCTTCGTTCCGTATCCGTTAAAATATATTTCTCGATTTCTGAACTTGTTTCTGTCCTAACTCCGCGGCACTATCTGTTCGTACTTTGATCGGAATCTTTTTCACTCTCGCTGCTGATTTCTTGATCATCACTCGAACCTAAAGCGTTTTATTCATCTTCGCTATTAATATGTAAAATAACAAAGTATGTTTACAGATTCGATGGAATCTTCGGTGAAAAGTTAGTTAAATGAATACTTACAGAGATTTTTACATTAATTTTTGGATGATCCGGTTAGCTAAGTGGAATATAAATCTACAACAACTTCAGATGAGCAACTGAACATGGAGTACAACGAAAGAAATTATTCCAAAATGAGGACTAATAATCGAATAATATGAAAATTGAAGACTATTCGGAAAAGTAATGTGTATATATCGCGCAGTTTATTAAAAAATTTATTTTATTACCTGTAGAATTTTAATTTGTAATATTTGTTGCGGGAAAAATCAAATTGTAAGTATTTATGTATATTAAAACACGAGAATTTAGCTGACAATTATATATATTTAAAATAATTTACGTGTTAAGACGTTTATTATGAAAAATCAAAAATTAATTTTTACTACTTATATATATATATATATATATATATATATATATATATATATATATATATATATATATGGTGTGTGCGACCACAGCACAATCATCTGCGTACTGGAAATCGCATACTCCTACTCTGGAGCATTTAGAAGCTGCTTGTAATCGATGTACATTAAATAATCCGCCATTAAACCTACTGATCATTACTATCTTTTCAGGTCCCAGCTTTTTAACTGCTATCATATGTATGAAAGCCATATACACTGAAAACAGCACAGGGGCCAGCACACACCCTTGCTTGACTCCTGTACTAACTTTAAATGATTCAGAATTTCCATCTCGTAGCATCACCATGCTTGTATTGTTGTCATATAGAAGGGAAAGCAATCGAATAAATTTCGGCGGACAGCCAATTTTCTCCATGCATTTCATCAATAGCTGCCTATGCACCGAGTCAAAGGCTTTACTAACATCAATAAATGCAATGAAAAGATCCCGATTTTGTTCTAAGCACTTTTCTTGTAGCTGCCTAAGCGAGAATATTGAATCGATGGTACCACGACCACTGCGAAATCCATGCTGTGTCTCAGGAAAGGTTCGTTCCCATATTGGTAAAATACGATTAAGCATAATCCTGGCAAATAATTTCCCCACAGTTGAAAGCAATGAAATTCCCCTGTAGTGGTTACAATCGCTCCTGTCCCCCTTATTCTTAAAAATGGACACTATGGCAGCTAATTGGAAATCAGTTGGCATAGATTCTTGTTCCCACATAATAGAAAATAATTTATGAAGCGCGTTTAGCAGGTCATATACGGTAACTGCAGACTACTATCAAAATACTTGATGCAGTATACAACAGTTTTGGCCTAGCTATAAATAAGGGAAAAACCAAATTACTTGTACAGGTAGCTCCCACAAACAAACGGAAAAATGTACACGTGTTGGAATTAGGCAATAGTGTAATAGAACAGGTAAAAAGTTTTAAATACCTTGGTAGTATGCTTAACAACAAGTTCAGCTTGGACACCGAGATTTGTAGTAGAATGCAAGCTGCTTCAGCTGCAATGTATAAGCTTGATAGAAGAATCTTTAATAATACACATATCTTATTGTCAACAAAACTGATAATGTACAAGTCCATTGTTTTACCGACACTACTTTATGGCTCAGAAACATGGGCCCTATACGAAGAACATACGGTCGCTGGAAGCGTTCCATCAGAGAGCGCTGCGCAGATTGGTACGTGTTCGTTGGCAGGACCGAGTGACGAATCGCGAAATTTTAACGCGGGCAAAATGCAAGTCTATTCGGATGCTGCTTTATAGTAATAGTTTGAGATGGACTGGACATGTAATCAGAATGAACGAGGAAAGACTTCCGAAGAAATTCATTTATGGTCAGCTTTTGGTTAGTAAACGGCGCATTGGACGTCCTCGTTGGCGATATAAAGACTATTTGCATCGGATATTAAAGGAATGCGAAATTGATCGCAGGAGTTGGGAAAAGCTAGCGATGGATCGTACCATCTGGAGACAGACAATACGAGATGGTTTGCAGAAAGCGGATCAAAATGCTCGAGCTGCGGAAGAAAGGAAAAGAAATCGACGTAAAGGATTGATTGGAACGGTTCGAGTGGATAATATTAATAATGACGCTTTTACGTGCGATGCATGCGGAAAGGTGTGCGCCGCAAAAATTGGTTTGATTAGCCACCTCAGGACTCATAAATAATTGATGGTACTCCATACTCGGTTAACGAGTGGATATTAATTTATATATATATATATATATATATATATATATATATATATATATATATATATACACCAATATGTAAAGTGGTGTCTGTTCGTAATTTACGTATATTTTCATTTTTCATTATAATCAATGCATTGGGCTATTTTTTATCACATATAAACAGAAAGTCTATTTTTAAAAATTTTTGTCTGTCCTATCCGATTTAATTCAAAAACTATTAAAACAATAATGATGAAATTCGCAGAGCTTATAGCCTATATTATACATTGATATCATAAATAGGACAGAAATTACAATAATTTAAAGTTTTAAAAAGTAGGAGACAGCGATATCTCTGTCAAATCATTTAAAATTTAACAGGCGTTCGAATGTACCAACACCTTGAGTTCGGGGCATGGACGAAATAACGGACGGATATATATATTTTGTTAAAAGAAAGAGACAGCGATATTGATTAAAAAATAATTAGACAGGTGAAGCCATGGGTAACTTCTAGTTGGGTAAAAAAACGACTGAGTCAACATAATTCAAAATTAGTTAATGTCCTTCGAACCTCTATGTGTAAAAAAACGACGAATCTCGGTTTTTTCTTTTTTATTAAACTAACTTTCTTAATCAAGTTCAAAAAAATAAAAAAAGTATAAAAACTCCATAATTTTTATACTGGTAATAATTATCCAAACTTCCAAAATATTAGTTTTGATATACAAATGAATTACATTTTTAACGCAATGACTCAATGATAATATATAACCAAAAAATTAAATGAATAAAAACCATACAGCACAGCTGGCGATACTAAAATTGATTAAAAACTGTTCATATAACAGTCTTTTTGATTTTTAGTCTAAAAATTCGGATAATATAAAAATTATTTTAGGTTGATTATAAAATGAAACAATATACGATATGTTTAATTTCTGTGTTTTACCATTTTTAATTTTAAATTATGATTTTCTGTAAATAAATTTTGAGCTTCGTGAGATTACCCACGATATTTTTAATTAATCGATTAATTATTTAAATGTTGAATATATTGGAGAGTAGTGATTTATTAATTATAAACCAAACAAAATATAACGCCGTTTAATCACTAAACGTTTTTTATCGCGAACCTTTTCGTCAACGTCATTTTCAACGAACAATAAATATTACATTTTTTTTTGTAAAAAAAAAAAGTGTAATATATATTGTACGTGCTTGAAAATGACGTAACTGTCGAAAAGCTTCGCGATAAAAAACTTTTAGTGATTAAACGGTGTTATATTTTGTTTGGTTTATGACTAATTATTTATTTATGAAACGGTTTTTTTTTTCTTGACAATTGAATTTTTGGTATTGTCAAATATATCGGTTCAATTTCTTTTTTAGGAAGATATGTTAGAACACGATCAAATCCATCCTCCTAATATGTACGGTTTCCGCAGTAATACGAGTACTTTGGGCTGTGTGGGTGACCTGCTAGGTAAAATATACAACAGTCTTATTGAAAAACATTTCAACATTACTGTTTTTCTAGATATGGACGCTTATGGTAGTTTTCATTTGACTACCTTACACAGTGTAAGTTATTGTTCATCAGTGTTCCTGAGCACTGTTGCCACTTTATTTGTATATTATTTCTACAGCGTTGTATATCATTAAGTACAAAGTCAGTTAATTAACAACGTAAAGTATACAAAGGTTTACCCCAGGCGTCATCATTTTCATTATATTTAGTAGTTGCTGACACTTTTGTCTAAGTGCAATTATGTGGTTACGCCAAGTCATTTTGGGATCTAAATATAACGTAAGAAATTTATAATTCATTGTAGATTGTAAGATTGAATTACTGATGGTTAGATTTAATATAACTTGGTTTCGTTTTTTTGTGAATACCATGTACTTCGTTTTTTGAGGTGAGAACTCTAAACCAGTAGTTCTGCTCCACTCCTGTAAATTATTTATGCACTTCTGTAACAGATTGAAACACAAAATAAATAATAATCAAAATTATAAAATTTTACACACAGAAAAACATTTAAAAAAAAAAACTCTTAGAAAAAATGGAAATAATAAAAGAAATACATAAAAATAATTCATTAAATTCGATGATAAATTTTGATGAAGAATTAATTCTAAGAAGTACAGTCGAATCCGCTTATAAGGGACACATCGGGCGGAAGTCATTTGTCCCTTATAACCGGCTGTCCCTTATAAGCGAATTTTTTTTAATCTCTTATTGAAGCGAGTATATATACAATTTAGTAAACAACATACTCATCACCTTATTAATGCGTAATATTTATTTATATGGAAATTAAGAAAAAAATACAGGAGGCATACATAAGGTAAAAGAACCTGGCTGCCCTTTTCAGTACGATTCCATTTTTTACATAAGTTCTGTTCATTTGTTTTTAAACGGGAGACGGTGTTTTTGGAGACGCCCATGATTTTTGTTAACTCCCGAATAGGCATATTGGGAGGTTGAATTTCGATTTTGTCTGAAATAGAAATTTTTACTTTAATGATAAACATTTATGCGACATTTTATTCATACAAAAAATTCACCAGAACTAAAAAAAGAAAAGAAAAAATTTCGTAAGAAAAAAATAAATAAAACCGCACGACGCACTACAGTTTTTGCAGAACTAAACTAAGAACTAATAAGCTATAGGAGAGTGCATTAATAAACGTACAGAGCAAAAAACAGTATAGCGTCAATAAAAGAATGTCAACACAAGAACATCTCAAACAAAACGAAGAAAAAACAAAAATGTTCACATAAAGAAAAAACGAATTGTAAAAATGACTAAAACATTTTTATACAATTTTTGTTTATGTGAATATTTTCGTTTTACAACCGGAAGTGTCATTTTATATCGGCTGGCTTATCGTCCCTCTCACTATTTATTGCCTTGAAAGTCTATTTGTCCCTTATAACCGAGGCGTTGTCCCTCTAAAGCGAACTAAAACAACCTTCATTTCATACGTTTGATTCGGGGTTTTGCTGATTGTCCCTTATAAACGGATGTCCCTTATATCCGGAGTCCCTTATAAGCGGATTCGACTGTATATTGTAAATTTCATTTTTACATTGAACAATTATTTTATTTTTTTTTTAAATAATTTATTATTTTATTTTACTGGCTATTGGTTTTTATTTATAAATTTTATGGTGTTCAACTATTTTTTAATTATTTTTACTAGCTATAAAATTTTTATTGGACAACTGATTTCCAATTAATTTTTATTTTATTGGCTATTGCTATGGGGGAAAAGTATATTACTGATAGTTCCCTAGAAAATCAGGTAGGAGAAAATCTGGACGAATATCAAGTGGGATTTAGGAAAGGAAGATCGTGTATTGAACAAATATGGAATCTAAAGCTAATTATTAAGAATATAAGAAGTTTTTTATAACATTCGTTGATTATGTAATACGTTAGATGTGGATGATAAACAGATTGCGCTAATAAAACAAACTACACGGTTCCAAATCGTAAGTAAATTTCGCGGGGAGTTATCGCGGATATTCAACATTGAAACAGGCGTTAGACAAGGGGACGGATTGTCCCATTGCTTTTTAACTTTGTATTAGAAAAGATTATAAGAGAATGGCGGAAAAAGTTAAACGAAAAAAACATCAAAAAGATACAAATCGGTAGAAAGAAGGATAACGTAGAAGTTGATTGCATAGCATTTGCAGATGACTTGGCGATTTTATCGGAGAACATAAGTGATTCAATAGAACAAATAAATATTCTTAAAGAGGTAGCAGAAAAAGCGGGACTAAAGATATCGTTTGAAAAAATCAAATATATGACTGATGAAAAAAACGCACTTCGATTTATGGTCCCCAAATATGGACGTATAAAAAGAGTCAGCACATTCAAATTAGATTTAACGTTTTGCTCGCATTCATTAGGTTTCCTATCTTATTTGAAGAACATATCTGGCACTGCAGGAGGTGACCATTGCCCCATACTCACCCAAATAAATATAAATGGCGCGTACGAACACAAGGTTCTAGGACCCTCCTCAACACCTGAGTGGAATTATAAACGTACTAACTGGAATCGGTTTCAGATCATCTTCAGATGACTGATTTCACCATATGCAGTGAAACTGACCCTAGAATCCAGTTTGAAATGTTCTATAAAGCTATCAGTGATGCTCTCTCTAGCTCAACACCACCACTACATCATAATATATCTAATAAGAAATATAAACGCAACTCAAACCTTTGGTGATCAGATTCCTATCAACGTGTTGCATGGCGTAGAAGAAAAGCCTTTCTACAATATAGAAGTAATAGCACTACTGAAAATTACCTACATTGGAGGAAAGCTAACGCGTTAGCCAAGCGTGAATTTAAACTGGCAAAAAGGAAAGCATGGCAACAGTTTTGTACACAGTTTAATCGGCAAACACCAATTTCAAAGGTGTGGGGTTATCAGAAGCCTTCAGATGTTCCACCTATAGCCGGGTTAATCAATTAAGTGATGATAATATGTATTCCTTCATCGAAACAATGGCACCTTCTCATGTACCCGAACTGGAAGAGGTCATGCAACCTCTCAGTAGGTTTTCTAACCACTTTTTAGATTCTCCCTTTACTAAGAATGAAGTTTCAGGAAACAAAAAATCAACTGCACCTGGTCATGATGGCGTGTCTTTCGAAGTACTACAGAAACTACCGGATAACTTTTTCACAATCTTTGTGGACATTCTTAATAAACGTTTGGCAGTCCAAATTGATCCCCAATTCTTGGATGGTATTTGTTGTTGTTCCCATCCCTAAGAAAAATGAAAAATTTCGAACTATTTCTTTGGCCTCTTGTTTCAGGAAGATATGTGAATCAGTTTTAACGTTACGTCTTAATTGGTGGTTAGAACACAATCAAATCCTCCCTCCTAATATGTACGGCTTCCGCAGTAATACGAGCACTTTGGACTGTGTGGGTGACCTGCTAGGTAAAATATACAACAGTCTTATTGAAAAACATTCCAACATTACTGTTTTTCTGGATATAATGGATGCTTATGGTAGTGTCCATTTGCCTACCTTGAAGTGTAAGTTATTATCCATAGGTGTTCCTAACCACTGTTGCCACTTTATTTGTAGATTATTTCTGCAGTACTGTATATCATTAAGTACAAGGTTGGTTAATTATCAACGTACAGTATACAAAGCTTTACCCCAGGGGTCTTCTCTAAGTCCGATCCTTTTCTAATCTTTATATTTTGAATTTGTCGCAGCTCCACATGCGCTCTAGGATTTTACTCTATGCAGATGATATCGCTGTGTTTACATCAAATTCGAGTTTTTCTGTTGCCATGTCCAATATTAATGCTGATATTGCTACAATAGAACATTGTCTTTCTGACTTAAAGTTGAACCTTAGTGTTGAAAAGTGTGCAGCAGTAGTTTTTTCATATCGCTGATATGACCCAAATGACCTTTTCATTACACCGGAAATTGGCGCTATTCCTTCTTGCTCATCATTTCACTATTTAGGAATTATTCTGGATTCTCGGTTAACATGGCGCCCACATATTGATAAACTATTAACAACTATCAATCCCGCTATTAACATTTTACGTATTTTGCATAATACACGATGGGGTGGTGACCCTTTTATTCTATTACTACTCTTCAAATCACTAATCCGATCTAAACTAGAATATGGTTCCATGTTCTATGGAACCGCGTCAACAGTATTGTTAGGCAAGTTGGATCGTGTGCAAAATGAATGCATTAGGCTGTGTATTGGTGGTGTTGAAAGCACTTCGGTATCAGCACTAATGGCAGAGTGCAAAATTCCACCCTTACAACTTAGACGGAGTTATTTAGCCCTGAAACTGTTGATACGTAGGATGAATAATGATCGCTTCCCTTTGTTTAACATGTTCAGTCATATCCATTCTAACTGGCGTTTTTCAAATAGAAAAATGCACCTGCTTTGTTCCGTTATAACAAGGTTAGAGGAGTTTCGTGCACGTCTCACGTGCATGCAAGCTCCTTTTCAATTTATGGTACCATATTTTTACTTTTTCAACAAACAAAAGTTATCCCTTTTCCCTGAAAACTGTACTCTGTATCCTCCTACACTAATCCGTGCCACATTCAATAGTATTATCTCAGAAATGTTTCCACTACACACCCTTGTTTACACGGATGGATCAAAGTCAACTCGAGGAACGGGAGCAGTAGTGTTCATTCCAACTCTCAATATTAGTAACATGTACAAATTATGCCAAGAATGTTCAGTACCTACTGCAGAATGTGTAGCAGTACTACAAGCCTTGTCAATTCTACCGGACTTAAATCTTCGCGGAAGTTACCTTATTATTACCGATTCCAAAAGCGTGATGACGGTTGCAGACAACAAACGTCGCGTGTCAGATACATTAATTGGTTTAGTTTTGCTAAAACTTAATAATTTGGAACGTGTGGGAATATCTGTGCCCTTCTTGTTGGTGCCGAGTCATAGAGGTATTCCAGACAACGAATTTGTTGACTCATTGGGTAAAGACGCGTCGTCTAGTGGTGTAGAACTCTCCTTAATAACTCACAAAGATATCATTCACTTTATTCAGCTAGAGCATAGGGATCAATGGGAGCTAATGTACACTAAGAGCATTAGTCATTCACCTCTCACTTATTACTATCACCTCCAGCCGTCTCTCCCCAAAACTCCCGTGGTTCTATCTCTTTAAAAAGATTAGTCGTAAGGGGATTGTACTCACCGGCGGATTGCGATTTGGACATCATTTGTTGCCTGACCGTCTTTTTCGTATGCAGCTTAGAGAAAGTCGCTTTTGTACCCTCCATTCTGAACAGGCAGTCTGCAGCCCCGATCATGTCTTTTTTTAATACTTTGCTGTAACACTGTTGCGTTCGGAGCTTTACCTTATCTTGTTACGTTCTTCGAGTATAACACCTCCGTATAATGTATCGTCCCTTTTACATCTGGATAATCTAAAATTGTTCCCCCATATAGCGACGTTTTTGGAGAAGTCAGCATGCTTGATTAAGATGTAGATAGTCCCCACAGTAACACGTTGGGTAAGCTGTAAAGGCACCCCCATTTAAATATAATATATATATAGGGGAATTTATACAGACAAACGCGTGTTGGATAAAACAGTTAACCAAGATAGAATAAGAGAAACTGAGTTAGTATTTCAGCTGACAAAAGATATATATAATAAAAAATCAATGTCCATAACATCTAAGTTAAGACATTATAGTGTAGTGATTAAATCGAAATGTCTGTACGCATCGGCGTGTTTAACAATGAATGTGAGTAAAGAACTGGAACAGATCAAAATGAAGGAAAAATGAAAATAGTACGCAAAATTTTGGGATCGAGACCTGAATGGGAAATATGGAAAAAAAAGTAATAAAGAAATATACAAGTATACTGTAGATATTACCAATATCATGAAAAATAGAAGATTAAGCTATTACGGTCATTTGAAGAGAATGGAGACAAACAGCTTAACAAAAAGAACTTTTCACTACTTCGATAGGAATCCTAGATCGCAAATCGCGTGATTTCGAGAAATTAAGAAAGACCTTAAGAAAATTAACGTTACGGAAGATGACGTTATGGATAGAAACAATTAGCACATTCCGAAGTTTTGAAGAAAAATTGAAGAAGAAAACAATGAACAGATGGAAGGAAGATAAAACAGAGTGAAGCAATGAAGAAATACTTGAGTGAAAGGAAGGCGAAGAAATAAACATCATGAAGATATTTTACGTGGTCCATAGTTGGCCAATTTGAAAGAAGAAAGAATGATAGTTGATTGTGTTGTTTACAACGTTCACTGTCAGAGGTTTTATTAAATTCTGTTTTTCATTTTACTGATTTTTTGTGAGTTATAATCTTAAATTAATATTTTTCATTTTATATCTTTATTTTTTAAATATTCACTTGATAATCGCCTAACAGCTGAAAAGTTGTGTCATTTTTCACAAAGAAAAAACATTTAGTGATTTTAACGTCTTTTTTGTTGTTTAGTTTAAGTATATTATAATTTCGATACGCGTAATTTTTGTTCTTTGTGCTATTGTTTAATTTATGAAAATTAATATTTTCTTCTTCTTCTTGAGTAGGTTTTCGGGCTAAGATTATAGAATGATAAATTACGAGTAAAAGTAAATGAGAAATAATCAGTAACCTCAGGAGCACGTGCAGTAATTGTAGCGGAATCTCCAGTGTATGCCAGACTTTCCGCTGTGAATCAAGAATATAGGGGTTACATTATTCTATTACTTTTGTACGTAGAGGAAATGTGAACCTTCCAATTCATCGCTGTTAGACGTTTAGAAGATACAAAATGTGTCAGAAGGACGCTACTAAGAATTCCATGAACCGAGAAAATTGTTCTTGCATTCGACGAAAGCTTATTGATATGGAAAAATTTGATTACGTTTTTGGTTATATTCTATGAGGAGAAAAATATTATATTTTTGGCAGAAGAAAGAATTCATGAATAAAATAACATGAAATAATGAAGTAACATTAATTGTATTGGTGGACACTTTCAAGCCAATGATGAAGGAAATTATCGGGAATAATCTACGCACTGCATAGTGTACGGCAGGGGTCGGCAACCTGCGCCGCGGGCCGCATGCGGCCCTTTGCAACTTTTTGTGCGGCACGCCAAAGCACAATTATAATTTTGGGAAAAATCAACAAACTTAGCGCGTGAGCGTGACGAAATGTGGCCGGTGACAAAAATGTACTCTACAGAAGCATAGTGGGAAACCTACTTTACTACGAAAGTTTAATCCCCATTCCCCAGCGAATACGACAGTTCGTTTAGCAAGTGTAGCATTCTTTTATTTCGCCAGCTTGCTACTACTAACATTAATTTTTATTCGATTACAACCACTACAAAGATACGGCGCGTTCTTCGAGGCTTCAATCGAGCTCTCTACTAACATCGATTTTACATAGTACATTTCCGGTTGACGTCTTTACTTGAGTGAACAATCCAGCGCGTATGGCATCTAGTCGCTATTTAATTCCAACATCGGGACAGTTTATCGACGGAGTATTTAACTGTTGTTTTCAACTTACAACGTTTTAAAAATTAGGACGTAAAAACATTATTTATAAATCAGTGTTCCTATTTCAATTATTTAAAAATAGTAATTTGTTTTATAATAATAGTCGATCATTTTGAAATCGGTTTGCTCAAACTTGCAACGGAGCCACAAGCCGCCCCTGATAATACGTAATGAGAAATACGTGTTGTTTTTAATTTATTGGTAAAATAATTCACTAAACGTGAAACGGGTGTTTTACTGCTATATATTTATTTTAACAAATATGTATATTATAAATTTCAAAATAATTCATATTTTATCGTATGAAAAATGAATAAAATACCAAAGAAGAGAAAAATAAATGAAGAAAACCGCGAATTTAATAAAAAGTGGACTTTTGATTATTTCTTTATTAATAATTACAATAAAGCACTATGCTTAATTTGCAAAGAATCTATAAGCTCATTCAAAGAATTTAATTTACGTCGCCACTACGACACGAAACACAAAAGTGAGTATGATAAATTTGAATCTAAATTCAGACAAAATAAAATTGATTCTTTACAAAAATCATTAGAAGCACAACAAAACGTTTTTGAAAAATGTAAGGAACAAAGTTCATCATTAGTCAAAACGTCTTTACATATTTCTAAATTAATTGCTGAACATAACAAACCATTTACGGATAGAGAGTTCATTAAAAAAAATATATTTTGGCTGCTGTTAACGAAATTTGTCCGGAAAAAATTAAAAAATTTGAACATATTAGTTTGTCTGCGCATACAGTAGTTCGACGTATTGAAAATAAATCAACTAATATGTTTAATAAATTAAAAGAAAATTCTTCGCAGTTTGAGTATTTTTCATTAGCACTTGATGAAAGTAACGATATAACTAGCACCGCTCAATTGTTGATTTTTATCCGTGGAATTGATGTGAACAATTTCGTGTAACAGAAGAACTTGCTGCATTAAAAAGTCTCCATGGGAATACAAGAGGTGAGGATATATTTTTGCAACTATTAGATGTTTTCAATATGTACAATCTCAAATGGGAAAAATTAAAAAATGTGACAACTGACGGTGCAAAGAACATGACGGTTTGCAATCGTTATCAACCAAAAACGACAAACAGTGTCCTTTCAATATTTTTATTGAGTCACTAAAACTACTGGATGAAAATTTTCGTCATCGGTTTCAAGATTTTTATGCAAAAGAAATGGACATATTAATATTTGAAAATCCTTTAAAATTTGATATTGTAAAAGCACCAGACAATTTACAACTAGAGTTAATTGATTTGCAATCTAACAATGTATATAAAAATAATTTTGATGAAAATAATTTAATTACATTTTATTCAAATCTACCAGAAAATAAGTTTCCGAATTTAAGAAATTTTGCAAAATCAATGATTTGTATTTATTCAAGCACCTATTTATGCGAACAAACATTTTCAAGGATGAATTTCGTAAAATCAAAATATAGAACGAGGTTGACGGATGAAAATTTACAAAACTTGTTGAGGATCTCAGTATCCCAAACAGAACCGGACTTAAATGAATTATCAAACAATATCCAAGAACAAAAAGCGCATTGAATTTGAATGAAAACTATTTTCCTAAATATTGTACATTTACATATTTATATATATGTAATTAGAATTGTATTTTTTTTTTCTCCTTTTAAGAGTCGTAAAATTTTTGTTCTCTGACATTATTGTTATCATAGCGTGTCGATAAAAAATAATTGTTTTCTATTTTTATTTTTAATAATATTTATACTCGTATATGAGATAAAAGCACTATTTAAGGTACATTTGAAAGTGTGGCCCGCGTAAAAAATTTTATTTTGTAAATGGCCCGCCGTCCGAAAAGGTTGCCCTGGTGTACGGCATTAAAAGAAGAAACGGATATATATATATATACTAATCAAAGCCTATGTACGTTAATATATTCTGTGATACTCACTATATACTAACGAAATACATATATAAGTAATTTTAATAATCAAAATTTTGTAAACTCAAAAAAAAAAACTGATATAAAGGATGTAATAACTTCTTGAAAATTTAATGTAAATGCGTTACTAAACTCATTTATGTAAAATAAATATTTTGTAGGAAATTTACATTTTATTTCTGCTCAATATAACGTCCATGATATTAGGAAATTTATTTTAACTTTATATATTATTTAAATGCCTATAACATAACAGAACAAATTGGAGCGAATGTAATTAACGTACGTTTTTAGAACTTTTTTTGATATGATTTTTTTTTAGTCACAATGAGAGGATTTCATACGAGTAATATTAAATTTAGTTTTTGAAAAATATATACTGTACAGAAATTTCATTAAATTCATCAAGATCGACGTATCTACGAAATTAAACAGAGTAGACGCATTGTCAGAGTGTAAAATATGTTAAAAAGTTGTAATTATTCTTCGGACTTAAAGCTTATAATACTAATAAATCATTATGAATCTGCTTCAAGTAAAACTTTAAAAGTGCATAAAAGTGTACAGTTAAAACTGTGAACATGAAAGGTATATTTGTGAACAAAACAATGAAATGGGACACCACATGGAGGTTTGTGAAATGTTACATATGGGCCATACTATGGACGACCAAAAAATCAGTGCTAAATATATTAAGATCATTTTAGATGTGGCTATACTGTCGGATGCTAAAGATTCCACGGGCGGACAAAGTATCAAACGCGGAAATACTAAAACGACTAAATAAAAGATTAGAATTAGAAAGAACTATTAAGAAAATAAAAATAGCTTACTTCGGGCACATCTTGAGGAACAACAGATATGAAATGTTACAATTGATAATTGAAGGAAACGTCATTGGAAAACGGGGAAAAGGAGAGAGAAGAAAAACATGGTTGGATAATGCAAAAGAATAGACAGGACTTAATACAGAAACCTTATTGCGGAAGTTAGCCAACAGATTGGAAGCCAGAGAGATAATCGTCAACATTCACTGATGATACGGCACCAGAAGAAGAGGAAGTTAAAACTTTAATTTCTGTAATACTGTCGATAAATATAATAAACCGAAAACAGTAAAAGTAACTGTAGTATATAATTCGCTAATAATTACAAGTTGTACTTATTAGTGTCTGTATCTTGCAATTGTTGTTCGCAGCACATAAATTTAAATAAATAAAATTAAAAATTAATTATTTACGTGAAGAAAAAATGTAGAAAACTCAAACGGAAAATATTAAACAACACCTTAGAAACTTTTAAAATTTCAAACGGAACTGACAAAAAGGTTACTAATATCATACGAATAATAGAACACAAAAACATTGTATGCGATGCATTACTACGAAATTTACAATACACAATTAATAATGTAATACCATGAAGGTGCGTAAGTTTAAACTGTCTTTTATATTACATTTTCGAAAAAATACTATTAAGAAAACGTAGCGAATCAAAAAGTTAAAAAAGGTTTTACAATTCCAAAATTGGAATTATTCAAATTTTAATTCACGAACGTTTACTTCGAAAGTAATAACTTACAAATATTATCTTTGGTTGAGTGTCGCTAGAATCATAAAAACAAAAACAAATGTACATTAATACGGAATATTACCTTAAAAAAATATATAAAATAATAAAAAACCATTTCGACGTAATTATGTATCCGGGCCTCTTACCCATTCCTCGGCCGCATTTCAAATGTCCGTTGACCAAAACCCAGAATAACATCCATTGCTTGGTAACCTACTCCGCATATTCGCAGCCGCTGCTAATCTTTAAGAACCCATTTTTTACCATATAATTATTTCTTCCATAACCGGTTCAATTTTATCGCTGTTTCCATTCGATAAATCGAAACCCAAACGGTTAGTAGCAAAATTTAAAAAAATGTAATATAATATAGTATTTACCGTTTAAATTTTTAATAAAATATCGTCAAAAATTATTTTAATTTAATACATACTTTAAAAAAAATACCTACTTTATACGATTTACGGTCGTGCATGCTTCAAAGTCAAAGCGCCGAGTGATTGAATAATCGATCAAATGATCTAAAGTCAACCCAGAGATATTCGACCGCTTTATTAAAATACTCGAACATCATCGTAGAATTCAGCCAAGACTCGCAAAAATAAAATGACGTCACGAAATGCCAACGTGAAAATTCGTTGAAAAATTCCTGACAGAAATCAAATTAAAAAATAATCAAACATTTATATACGTACAACGTATTCTGATAGCGTTACGCCGGAATAACAATATAACCTTTGATGGTGGCAAAAGTATTTACATGAAACTATTATATATTATATATATATATATATATATATATATATATATATATATATATATATATATATTATATATACACAAATTTTTAAAACATGTATATTACATATGTCATTTTATTTATATAATTATAAACACGTAAGGAAACAAGAAAAAAAAAAGAAGCAAAAATGATAAATAATCAACACTGTCTAACAAGGCATACACGGACGAATACACACACGTATATTTGAAAAAACATGATATCTATATAAAACAATCGATAAATAATTCACGTGTTTTTACATTCGAAAATAATAATAAGTCATATAATTAGAAATTTAAGTATATAATAAAGCAAGGCGAAAATTAATCAGAGCATCACTTTCAAACGATTCCATTGTTATAAAAATAAAAATGTCGGTGAACCTAATAATAATAATAACAATAAAAATAATAATAATAGT